>JBBPFJ010000032.1:1099087-1149087 GCA_037975025.1 Excoecaria agallocha | reverse complement strand
TGGCTGTTTCCAAAGCAACAATGTACTCAGCTTCTGCCATGGAATCAGCAGTTGTTTCTTGTTTGGAACTCTTCCAACTAATTGCTCCTCCTTTCATTATAAACACAAAACTAGACTGTGATTTACAATCATCTTTATCATATTGGAAGCTGACATCAGTATACCCTTTTACTTCCAAACTTTCCTCTCCATATACCAAGAATATATCCTTAGTTCTTCTTAAGTATTTAAGGATATTCTTGACAACTACCCAGTGTTCCTCTCCAAAATTTGATTGGAATTTGCTTGTGACACTCAAAGCAAATGCTACATCTAGACATGTACATAACATAGCATACATGATAGAACCAATTGCAGATGCATATGGTATTGTATTTATGCTCTCTCTATCCTCTAGTGTATGCGAACACATAGACTTAGAAAGGTGTTTCCCGTACACCATGGGTATAAACCTTTTTCTTAGAAAGATCCATATTAAACCTCTTCAATACTTTATCTACATATGTACTTTGAGAAAGACCTAGCAACCTATTGGATCTATCTCTATAGATCCTTATTCCCATAATCTAGGATGCTTCTCCAAGGTCATTCATGGAGAATTGCTTGGATAACAATATTTTAATAGATTGGAGAAGAGAAATGTCATTTCCCATGATCAATATGTCATCCACATATAGAACTAGAAAGATAATTGCACTCTCACTAACCCTTTTATACACAAAAGGTTCATCTTCATTTTGTGATGAACCAAACTCTTTGATTGTCTCATTGAATTGTATGTTCCAGCTCTTAGAAACTTGCTTCAATCCACAAATGGATCTTTGAAGCTTGCATACCTTTTTCCCATTTCCCGATATGAACCCTTCTAATTGTGTCATATATATATCCTCAGTTAGATTTCCATTTAGAAAAGTTGATTTCACATCCATTTGCCAAATCTCATAATCATAATTAGTTGCAATGGCTAAAAGTATTCTTATAGACTTAAGCATCCCTACCAGAGAAAAGGTTATATCATAGTCAATTCCTTCTCTTTGATGATAGCCTTTTGCTACTAAGCGAGCTTTATAGGTAACTATATTACCTTCCATATCAGTCTTCTTTTTGAAGACCCATTTGCACCCTATGGGTTTTATCCCTTCAGGTGGTTGAGCTAAAGTCCATACTTTATTCTCATACATGGAGTCCATTTCAAACTGCATAGCCTTAAGCCATAAATCATGTTCTGAACTGTTCAAAACTTTTTTATAGCTTGTAGGCTCATTGTCCTCTACTACAGTTATACATATATTTGAATCAATGTGAAATCCATATCTCATAGGGATATAATGCATCCTAGTAGATCTTTTAGGATTTTGTGTATAATTAGGTTTAACTATAATCTCATCATTATGAGATTCAGTCTCGGGTTCAATCGGTTGATTTACTTCTATTTGTGGGTCTTAAACTTCACCAAGTTTAATTTTACTCCCACTGTCCTCTCGCAGGAGAAACTCTCTTTCTAAGAAGATATCACGCCTTGAAACAAACACCTTTTGTTTTAAGGGATGATAGAAATAATATCCAAATTTTTCTTTTGGATATCCCATAAATAAACATTTGTCAGACTTAACATCTAGTATGTCTGACATTGTCATCTTTACATAAGCAGGACAACCCCATACCTTCATATGAGAAAGTGTGAGTTTCTTGTTATTCCATATCTCATATGAAGTAACATCAACCAATTTACTAGGAACTCTTTTTAACACATAAATAACAATTTCTAGTGCATATCCCTAAAAGGACTTAGGCAAGTCTGCTCGGCTCATCATGGATCGAACCGTATCTAATAGTGTTTGATTTCTCCTCTTAGATACACCATTATGTTGTGGTGTATATGGTGGAGTCCATTGAGATAAAATCCCATTATCTCTAAGATAATCTTGAAATTCTTGGCTTAATTATTCTCCACCTCGATCTGATCTAAGTGTCTTAATACTCTTATCAAGTTACTTCTCTACTTTATTTTTGAATTCTTTGAACTTTTCAAATACTTCCGATTTATATTTCATTAGATAGATATATCCAAATCCAGAGTAATCATCTATGAAAGTAATGAAGTAAGAGTAACCTCCTCTGGCATATGTAGTCATTAGACCACATACATCTTAATGTATTAAGTCCAAAACCATTCTAGCTCGTTCTCTTTTTACCAATAAAGGGAGCTTTTGTCATTTTTCCTAATAAACAAGATTCACATGTATCCAATGATTCATAATCAAATGATCCCAAATCACCTGACTTGTGTAATTTGGTCATACATTTCTCATTTATATGGCCTAAATGACAATGCCATAAATATGAGGTATTTAGATTATCTTATTTCATTCTCTTGGTATCCACATTATACACTTCTTTAATTAAATCAAGAACAAATATACCATTCTCAATTATAGCTTTAGCATAAAATAAATTGTTCTTAAAAATGTAACAACATTTGTCCTTTAAAGAAATGTCATAATCTTTCAATAAATAACTGAAAGAAATAATACTTTTAGATAATGCTGGAACATAATAACAATTATTTAACTCCAGTATTAACCAACTTGGAAAAGGCAAATGATAAGTCCCCAAAACTGTTGTAGAGATATTTTGTCCAGTAGCTGACTATAGATATATTTCTGCCTTTCCAACTATTCTACTACTTTTAATCCCCTGTAGATCATTACACAAATAAGATCCACATCCGGTATCTAATCCATAAGATTGTTTTGAAGCAATAGAATAAGTATTTATTTCAATCATATGAATACCTAAATTAGAAGCATCAGATTGCTTCTTCTCCTTGAGAAAATCTAGATAGGCCTTACAGTTATGTTTCCAATGACCATCATTCCCACAGTGGAAGCATGTTCATTTGGGATTCTCTTTCATGGCAACCTTCTTCTTGGAAACCCCACCATGCTTTGGTTGTGCCTTGGTCATCTTTTTCTCATTCTTTTTCTACTTCTTGCCTTTAGCAGAAGTGACAACCATGAAACTTTTTAAATCCTTCTTGAAGGATCCATCATCTATTTTGATCATATTGATTAACTCGTGAAGGGTTACTTAGATCTTGTTTATGTTGAAGTTAAGCACGAAAGGTGCATAACTTGAAGCAAATGAGTAAAAGATTAGTTTTATGTATAGATCATTATCCATTACATAGCCAAGTTTACTCAAATGCTCAATATACCTATACATCTTTAATGCATGAATAGCAGCCGAAGTGCCTTCCACCATTTTGCAACTAAATAGAGCTTGAGCAACCTCATATTGCTTAATTCTAGCTTGAGAAGAATAAAGATCCTCTGGATGTAAAATGATTGTCCTAGCTGATGGAATATGACATGGTATATATATGATGATCATGTAGTGGAAAAATAATAAAATTGATCATACATACCATGCAATTCGTAAACAAAAATCGAAAACATGCAATTTTAGGATTTTAAAACTTACAACTTTATATGCACTTCAAGACTTGATTTTGATGAAGACCAGCAATTAGGATGAAATTATATGCTTCAGGTCTTGATCGCCAATGCCAAAGAAATAGCCTTTACGCCACTCCTTTCTATGTTCACACACACAATTGCAATGAAGGCTTAAAATTGAGAGTGCTAGCTCTATGTGTAAAGTAATTGGCAATGGTAATGGATTGAAGCTACAAGATCTGATCTTGTACTTCCTTTAGGTTGCTACTGCTACCCAAGAACACAAGAGAACAAGAAAAAATCCTTTCCCCTTGTGTATTTCGGCCAAGAGTGTGAGAGAGATCAATTCACGCCTAAGGTTTTTGTTTTTAGTTTATTAATATATCTCACTTATTTAGGTAAGTGTTAATTCCGAATTTTACTATCTTTTAGCTAGTACATTCAACCTCCATCACTTCCTAATTAAGTGACATACATTAACTCAAACTCCTATAAATTTTAAATTCAAATTAATTTAAAATAAATATAAGACATTTAAATCAAAACCATCACTTATTTAGGATATGTAGTTGCCGAAATTCCCATTGAATTTATCTTTGGATTTTTGGTCACCTTATCTCCATTTAATTAATTTATTTTGATTTAAATGCCATTAGGATTTAATACTCAATTAACTTAATTAATCCAAGATAATTAATTAATTGAAATTAATCATATTGGGCCGAATCTTTCTCTCTCATGGACCAAAGTCCAATAGCAATTTTAATACCTATTACATACATTAATTTGACTTTAATTAAAAGCCCAAATTAATGCCCAATCTTCTATTTAAATATTTTAAGCTCAATGCTTTGTGTACGATCCTATAGGTCCATTTAATATTGGCAATGAATTAATAAATTAATTCAAAGGTTATATATATTCTCTAGTAAGATATTATAGCATTCCAAATTAAGTGAAAATGTAAATAGCATTTAGTGACCTAATGCAATTTTGCATAGTCCCTTACCCTTAAATATCAAAATTAATATAAGGCATAGAACTAGTCATCCTTATATATATTAATTCCTTTCTTGATATAGTGACACCGAACTCTCAGATAAATAATGATTTCTCATTATTTCGTCTCGGTATGGCCATACACTTCTCAGTTCACTGATCAAGTGTCCGATGATATTTTCTCTCTTACTGAGAGGGGTAATCCCTTCACTTCTCTCATGCTCTCTAACATGAATCAGTGCATACCCATACTTGTTACTCTGTTACGAGTACGTTAGGTGTATGTCAAAGCATACAGTAATTTATAAAGAGTTTCATAGAGATTTTAGGTCTAAGAACTCTGATGCAAAACTTGCATATGAGAAACACTTATGACTTGTACCATGTAGTGTTCTCATGAAAGAATTGAATCCAGATACCATGTTCTAAACATTTATCTATGTTGTCTGGTTGACACTCTTTTCCTTATGATCCGTAAGTTAGAACTCATCTTATCAGAGAGAGCATACTAGTCTTAATTTATTTGTTATTCCCATAACAATGACTTACTAGGGATATTTAGAATGAAGTCTCTATTGTTTCAAGGTCTTACAACCATATGCCTCACACATGATAACTTAGACTGAAACAACATTCTTGAATAGTTCTATCAATTGATATGCACAGGAATACAATAGATAAAACAAATGCCTCATTTATTAAATTAAATGCTTTATAACAATGTATTGAGGCTAGGGATTACACTAATAATCTCCCACTAGCACTAGTCCCAATTGGGCATAGCCCTAAGATCGAATGCTCTCAAATGAGCTTCGTGCAAATTTGGATGCAATTTTTTCATCAAAGGATCTGCTACATTGTCTTCACTTGCTATCTTGCTAACCTTGACTTCCCCAAGATCAATGATCTCTTTGATCATGTGGTACCTCTTAAGTATGTGTTTGGATTTCTGGTGTGACCGAGGCTTCTTGGCCAGTGCCATGGCCCCGTTGTTGTCACATAAAATTTCTAATGGATCCAGGATGCTTGGAACCACTCCTAATTAATCTAGAAATGAAATTTCTAATCCAAACTGCCTCTTTTGTAGCTTTGCTTGCTGCAATATACTCAGATTCTATAGTTGAGTGGGCAACGGTCTCTTGCTTTGAGCTTCTCCAGCTAACAGCACCACCGTTCAAAACAAAAACAAACCCAGATTGTGATCTTGAATCCTGAGTGCTGGTCTAAAAAGCAGTATCGGCATAACCTTGTATGACGAGCTCTTCTTGACAACCATACACCAAGAAGTGATCCTTAGTCCTTCGCAGGTACTTTAGAATCCCCTTTACAGTAGACCAGTGCTTCTCACCAGGGTCTTGCTGAAACCTACTGGTTATACTCAGTACATGAGCAACATCCAACCTAGTACATAGCATAGCGTACATGATAGATCCAATAGTAGATGCATATGGGATTATACTCATGTTGTCCCTTTCTTTTTTGGTTTTAGGGCACTATTCTTTAGTTAAAGGAACTCCCAAAGCCAAAGGTATGTACCCTTTCTTTGAGTCTCCCATACTAAAATGCTTTATTACTTTGTCTATGTACTTTTCTTGACTTAGTCCCAAAAGCCGATTCGATCTATCTCTATAGATCCGAATACCAAGTATTATCTCGGCTTCACCTAAGTCTTTCATTAAGAAACACTTCCCCAACCTTTGCTTAACCTTTTGCAATGTTGGAATTTCATTCCCAATGAGAAGGATGTCATCCACATATAGGACCAGAAATACTATTATGCTCCCACTAACCTTCTTATACACACAAGACTCATCTTCATTCTTGACGAAAACAAATTCTTTGAATGCCTTATCAAAATGAAGATTCCAACTTCGGGATGTTTGCTTTAATCCATAAATGGATTTTTAAAGCTTGCAAACCTTCTTTGGATGCTTGGGATTGACAAAACCCTCAGGCTATGTCATATACACATCCTCAAGTAAATTTTCGTTGAGGAAAGTAGTTTTGACATCCATTTGCCATATCTCATAATCATGATATGCAGCTATGGCAAGCAAGATCCTAATGGACTTGAGCATGACTATAGGTGAAAAGGTCTTATCATAGTCTACACCATGAGTTTGTCGAAAACCTTTTGCTATTAGTCTACCTTTGTAGGTCTTATCAGTTTTGAGTTTAAATAGCCACTTGCATTCAATTAATTTAGCACCTTTTGGTGGATCAACAAAGGTCTAAACTTGGTTATCGTACATTGATTGCATCTCTGATTTCATGGCTTTAAGCCAATTTTTTGAGTCTGGGCTCTCAATAGCTTCTCGGTAGGTAGTAGGATCCTCACGATCTACTAACTCAATAGTGTCATTATCAATGATTAGAAATCCATATCTCTCAATCTCCCGACGTACCCTACCGGACCTTCTAGGTTCTTGTGTAATGGGTTCTTGATCCACAACTGGTTGTGAACTTGATCCCATTTCCAACTCATCCTCTATAGGAGTTTGTGGCGATTGAATTTCTCCAAGTTCTACTTTACTTTCACTATTTTTCTTGAGAAGGAACTCCTTTTCTAAGAAAACAGCCTTGCAAGCAATAAATACTTTGTTCTCGGCTTGTGAGAAAAAGTAGTATCCCTTTGTTTTTTTATGATAACCCACAAACAAGCAGACAGTGGATTTGGACTCTAGTTTGTCAGATGTTAATTTCTTAACATGTGCTTCATAGCCCCAAATCCATTAGAAATGACATATTGGGTTCTTTCCCAGTCCATACTTCATATGGTGTCTTCTCAACTGCTTTAGTTGGAGTACGGTTTAGTAGAAACGTAGCAGTTTCTAATACATAACCCCAAAAAGAGACAGAAAGATTTGTTTGACTGATCATTGATCGAACCATGTCCAACAGAATTTAATTTCTCCTTTTGGATACACCATTCCATTGTGGTGTTCCAGGATGAGTGAGCTGTGAAATAATTCCACACTCCCTCAGATGACTGTCAAACTCTTGACTTAAGTATTCGCCACCTTAATTTGATCGAATGGCTTTTATGCTTTTGCCAAGTTGTTTCTCTACTTCGTTCTTAAACTCTTTGAATTTCTCAAAAGTTTCAGACTTGTACTTCATTAGATAGACGTAACCATATCTACTGAAGTCATCTGTGAACGTCACAAAGTAGCTAAAACCACCTCTAGCTTGTGTACTTAATGGTCCACATGCATTAGTATGTATTAGCTCCAATAAGTCATTAGTCCTCTCGCCTTTCTTGTTAAAAGGACTCTTTGTCATTTTTCCATACAAACATGGCTCGCATGTGTCATAAGATTCTAAGTCCAATGACCCAAGCCCTTCAGATTTGTGGATTCTTGAAATGCATTTTTCGTTTGCATTCCCTAAACGACAATGCCAAAAGTAAGTAGGGTTCAATTCATTAGATTTAACCCTCTTTGTATTAATGTTGTATATAGACTCTTTGTTTTGTAAATCAAGGATATAAAGGCCATTTTGCAACATGGCACTGCCATATGAAATGCCTTGGCGACGAATATGAGAATTGCCATTATTAATAACTAAATCAAATCCATCCAAATCCAAACAAGAAACTGAAATAATGTTTCTGCTCATAGCAGGCACATAATAACAATTTTTTAAAACTAAAAAAAGTCTGAAAGGTAAAGTGAGTTGATAATCACCTATCTCCATGGCAGCAACTCGTGCTCCATTCCCCCACACGGAGGTCCACTTCATTCTTCTCAAGTAACCACTTATTTCTTAGCCCCTGCACATTTGACCAAATGTGAGAACCACAACCAGTATCCAATACCCAAGTGGTAGAAATAGAAAGGTTAATTTCAACAACAAAAATACCAGAACTGGATGCCTTAGCTCCATTCTTCTTTTGTTCTTCCTTGAAAAGAGCGTAATTCTTCCTCCAATACCTTATCTTGTTGCAATGGAAGCATACGCTCTCACTCTCCTTGAGCTTTTGTGCCTTGGGCTGAGATTGGGCCTGAGGTGCACTCCCATTTGACTTGAATCGAGCCAGGTCATTCTTGGTTTTTGCCTTTCCCTTTCCCTTTCCCTTAGCGGGTCCCTTCTTAATGGCTCCTTGAACCATAAGTACAGGATTGGTCTTTCGAATGTTCTCTTTAGCATTCTTAAGCATCCCATGAAGCTCGGTAACTGTCTTATTCATTGCATACATGTTATAATTCATAACAAATGGATCATAATAATCAGTCAATGAACCTAAGATCAAGTCAGTAGCCAATTCTTTCGAGACTTGTACCTCAAGCTTCTCAATGTATCAAGATACCCTTTCATCTTGAGTACATGGGTACTAACAGGAGTACTCACAGCCATCTTACAAGAAATTAAGGCTTTTGTTGTCATGAACCTCTCGTGATGAGCTTGCTCTTAGAACATCTCCTTGAGATGCACCATGATCGCATAAGCCTCTTGGTCCATGAATTGCTTTTGCAAGTCAGGCATCATAGTGGCCAGCATCAAATAGGTCACATCATTGGAGTCACTCTTCTTGGTCTCAAAATTTTCCTTTTGAAACGCAGAGGCGTTCCTACTAGGTTTTTCAAGCAAAGGTGCATCCAAAACATACAACTTTTTCTCTTGCTTAAGAACTATTCTTAAGTTTCGAGACCAGTCTATGAAATTGGTGCCATTCAGTTTGTCCTTTTCCAGGATCGATCGCAATGAAAAGTTGTTGTTTGAAGAAGCCATTTTCAATCTACAATAAAACTTAGCAAGATTAAATGAGGTCTTATTTATAATCCCACAAACCGAATTAATATCCCTTTAAATAATTCGCGTTAGTGATTTAATGTGGGCTAAGATCCACTTTTCACAATAACTTATTAGTCAAGCTGAGCTTGTACGCCTAACAAGTTAAGTTACTTAGGTAGGAAAACTCCAATCATGTCTCGTACATGACTCTTAGATCAAATGGGCTAACATCTTAAGATGTTATAGCACAAACCCATTTATTAGTCACCTAGGTCCGGGCATCCCTTTCCATGTTAAGTCCAACCTACATTCACAACCTATACCTCACAAAGATAATCGGGTGCATCTAGGACTCCTAGCCTACATGACTGATGATCGATGCCTTGACATGTTTTGAGTTAGGAAGGCAACTTTGTGACTTACTATTTTAGGGATTCATTTTATTTCGGCTTACATGGAATACGCTTTGTCATCCATTTCATAGCATGCATATATATATAATTGCATAAAGTAAATCATGACAAACATGGGCCCAAAAACCTACAACTAAGATTCTATACTATTACATAAGAATCTTCGAGTTGGGCTTCTCCACTCCGTTGGGCTTCGTCTTGATTTACAAAGTCTTCAAATAAATTTTATTCTAAGAAATAAATGAAACTTTTACAATAATACATAATGGCTCACAGACCATATTTAATTACAAAATCTAGGGCCCATGAATGCACCATGCATATCCGTTCATCACACAAAACAAACAAATAAATATACATAACATTCATGGATAAAACAAAGTCCAATTTTAATTAATTTAGCCAAACCCATTAATGAAAATTGTGTATTTGAACTTTTAAGAGAGGACCCCGTGATGGGCTTGGGCCGAAGCCCAATGGACTAAATCCTCTTATTGAATAAGTTCTCTTAAAAGCTAAAAACACAAACTAGTTAGATTTGTGCCATAAATCAACTCTAGTATAATTTCCAATTTTGCCATTTTTAATTTTATGTCATACAACCCATAAACATTAAAAATACATATATATATTTACCAACATGAATTAAAACATAAAATCATGAAGAACATATATCATACACGGCATTCATACTAAAACAAACAAACAACAATGAAGCTAGTTGTTTAATGCTCATATAACGCCACAAAAATGCACAAACACTAAAAAACAATTTTATGAGTCATTTAATAATTTAAATAAGGTCATAAATATTGATTTAATTTTTTGTACCGATCTGATCTAAATTTTTTTTACCATTTTAATCAAAACAAAAACAAACAATGTCGATTAAAAATGTAACAAACACAAACTAGTCATAGTTTTAAGTGATTTTAAAATTAATCAATTAAATTATCATGGACCAGAATTAAAACCAAATTTAAAATATTTACAGAAATGATATTTAATCTTTAAAAATCACTTAAAAACATGCCAAAATCGTTTTTACATTTAATTTTGAAAACTAGTTGTTAAACACACACTTAACATGCCAACTAGCACCTAGTTTCAAGATTAACATGTACCATCAGGTATTTATAATTAAATCCGACCATTAACAGCTCTAAGAACATCTTAGGACAGTATATTAACATTTCATAATAATTATAATACCTATCTAATCATTTAAAATCATTTTTACACCAAAACAATACAAAAAAAAACTCAAAACAGAAAATTTCAGCATTGCATGTTTTTAAACGAACGATTTCTGAATAATTATTTCATGCATCTAAAGCACTAAAATAAGCATTTTTAGGCTCTGATACCACTTATGGAATATGACATGGTATATATATGATGATCATGCATCGATAAAATAATAAAATTCATCATACATACCATGCAATCCGTAAATAAGAATCGAAAACATGCAATTTTAGGGTTTTAAAACTTACAACTTTAGATGCACTTCAAGACTTGATTTTGAAGAAGAACAGCAATTAGGATGAACTTATATGCTTCAAGTCTTGATCACCAATGCCAAAGAAACAGCCTTTATGCCACTCCTCTCTATGTTCACACACACAATTGCAATGAAGGCTTAAAATTGAGAGTGCTAGCTATATGTGTAAAGTAATTGGCAATGGTAATGGATTGAAGCTACAAGATCTGATCTTGTACTTCCTTTAGGTTGCTATTGCTGCCCAAGAACACAAGATAACAAGAAAAAATCCTTTCCCCTTGTGTATTTCGGCCAAGAGTGTGAGAGAGATCAATTCACGCCTAGGGTTTTTTTTTAGTTTATTAATATATCTCACTCATTTAGGTAAGTGTTAATTCTGAATTTTACTATCTTTTAGCTTGTAAATTCAGCCTCCATCACTTCCTAATTAAGTGATATACATTAACTCAAACTCCTATAAATTTTAAATTCAAATTAATTTAAAATAAACATAAGACATTTAAATCAAAACCATCACTTATTTAGGATATGTAGTTGCCGAAATTCCCATTGAATTTATCTTTGGATTTTCGGTCACCTTATCTCCATTTAATTAATTTATTTTAATTTGAATTCCATTAGGATTTAATACTCAATTAACTTAATATATCCAAGATAATTAGTTAATTGAAATTAATCCTATTGGGCCGAATCTTTCTCTTTCATGGACCAAGGTCCAATAGCAACTTTAATACCTATTATATACATTAATTTGAATTTAATTAAAAGCCCAAATTCATGCCCAATCTTCTATTTAAATATTTTAAGCCCAACGCTTTGTGTGTGATCCTATAGGTCCATTTAATATTGAAAATGAATTCATGAATTAATTCAAAGTCTATATATATTCTCTAGCAAGTTATTATAGCATTCCAAATTAAATGAAAATGCAAATGGCATTTAGTGACCTAATGCAATTTTTCATAGTCTCTTACCCTTAAATATCAGAATTAATATAAGGCATAGAACTAGTCATCCTTATATATATTAATTCCTTTCTTGATATTCCAGTGACACTGAACTCTCAAATAATGATTTCTCATTATTTCATCTCGGTATGGCCATACACTTCTCAGTTCACTGATCAAGTGGCCGATGATATTTTCTCTCTTACTGAGAGGGGTAATCCCTTCACTTCTCTCATGCTCTCTAACATGAATCAGTGCATACCCATACTTGTCACTCTGTTACGAGTATGTTAGGTGTATGTCAAAGCATACAGTAATTCATAAAGAGTTTCATAGAGATTTTAGGTCTAAGAACTCTGATGCAAAACTTGCATATGAGAAACACTTATGACTTGTACCATGTAGTGTTTTCATGAACGGATCGAATTAAGATACCATGTTCTAAACATTTATCTATGATCTCTGATTGACACTCTTGTCCTTATGATCCGTAAGACAGAACTCATCTTATCAGAGAGAGCATACTAGTCTTAATTCATTTGTTATTCTCATAACAATGACTGACTAGGGATATTTAGAATGAAGTCTCTATTGTTTCAAGGTCTTACAACCATGTGCCTCACACATGATAACTTAAACTGAAACAACATTCTTGGATAGTTCTATCAATTGATATGCATAGGAATACAATAGATAAATCAAATGTCTCATTTATTAAATTAAATGCTTTATAACAATGTATTGGGGCTAGGGCTTACACTAACACTAGCATCCATCATCTCATGTTGCTTCTAAAGCTTTAAGGATATAGCATCCAGCATCAGACATGCCTCTGCTTCACTATCCTCCATGTATTTTTGATAAGTGCCCTTGATCTCATCAATGGCATCATCTGATAGAAGTGGTGGTGAACCTTTATCCAAAACATAATGGATCTTTTTAGCTCTAAGAACAATTCTCACTTGTCTGATCCAGTCAGAATAATTTCTGCCAACCAGCTTGTTATCCAAGATTGATCGTATATTTATGTTTGATGTGCTCATGATGATGACCTAGATGTGAAAAAGAAATCATATGAGGGTATGTTCATTTATATGCATGCATTAATTAGGTCTTTATTAATCCATTTACTCCCACTATTTTATTACGAATCAATAGCCCTCACTATTAATTTAAGAAAACCTAATGGTTTTCTTAGTAGGCCAATATCCAATCCTTGATATGAAATTTGACCTTGACTGTGATCAATAAATCAAACCTCATACCCTTGAAAGGTAGGTATCTCTATACTAATTGTGTCTCTACACAACTATTGGATCATTAGGTTATCATCTCTTGATAGATGCATATCATATATGCATTCCCTAATCTTGCCTCTAAAACCTTAGCCTTGACTGTGGTCAATAAGCTAATGGGCTAGCCAAGATACGCCAGTTAATTAGATTTGAACATATTCGATATAATGTGAGCTTAATTGTGGTCAACAACCCACACTATAAAGAACTCTGGTTCTCCTCCAATTAATGGAAAGCTTATGTACCTTACTATTAGTTTGAGGGATTTTAGTTAATTAAGTCTCATCATACATGGTTGGCATATATTGGTATGCATCCTATATCTATCACATAAATATAAGCATACAAATATGGCATAGTTATGGACTTTACTACATTGATCTCCCCAAGCCAAAAGGGAAATCAAAAGGTCAAATCTAGGTAATATGCATGATTCAAACAAGTAAAATAATTACATTATCTTCTATCTTGTTGGATCTCCATCCGGCCCATCTTGGTCCTTGATAGTGGTCTCCATTTCTATCTCTAATTCTAATCTAAGTAATCTAATTATATATTACAATTTGAAAAAGAAATACAAACCAAAAATAAGTGGCCGAGACATGAAAGTCCTCATTAGGCCAAGACATGCATTATGCTCAATCACATTGGGCCTTTGTCCATAACTATCCACATGCCAATCATACACCCTTATATGCACTTCTAATGAATAAAGCAAAACCATATAATGGAATACAAACTATGTTTCAACTCTTGAAACTTACTTTTGAGTTATTTTAATAATGTGATCAAATTAGGAAACTTTTTCCATTTTAGAAACTTTCATTTTAGGAGACCTTTTTACATGCATGTGTTCTTGCCTTAATTATCAATCCAATTGATTATTAATTGATTAATTAATTAATTAATTAATAATATTAAATAATTAAAGAATTAATTTTGAGATTAAAACAAAGGGTAGACCGAAACCTACAAATTTAAACCTTAAAGTATGTTCACACACAAACTAGTTTTGTGTCTTTTAGACCATTTGGGCATTTTGGAATGAGCTAAGCCCACTCCAGCCCTTAAAACCCATTAATAAACTTAGTTAAAGTCTATAATTTTAATTTAAATTAGCTCCTTGAGCCCATCAAGTCATTCACTAATTTAAATCAAACCTGTAAACATAATTAAGCCCATTAAGTGGCTTTAATGAATTAAAATTAATCTAATTAATTCAAGGCCCATTTTAATTAATCCAATTAATTAAAAATACATTAATATATCAGATATATCATATTTAGAATATGAAAAATCGTTCTAAACATTAACTTACCAAGAACACATGAAGAACACCAATTTATCAAACTTTTTGATTAAACTAGTTTTCATGCAAAACTTGTTCGTTTTAATTTTGTTTGATCCTATGGCTTAATATCACATATTAAACACATAGATTATCATCAAAATAATTTTAGAGTGGATCAATAAAAATTTAATTTAGAACAGCCCCTAAACTTTTATTGAAAAAAAAAATTCCTCACTCCAAAAGGAATGATTCTTTTCTCGAAAGAATCGTTTTATTTTTCATTTTACATATTTGATCACATACATCCAGAAATCAATATTTCTCATTCATGAACAATCAAATCTGATATTTTAAAGTTCATGAAATAAATAACTAAAAATAAAAGAAAAACTATTTCGCGAATAATATAGAATTGTAGATTCATGGCAAAACCTTGGCTCTGATACCATGTTGGGAATTAATCGGTTACATACATCACATGTATAAGCAAAAATTTAAAATTTTAACCAATATATCTAATCTTGCCATGAATTTACAATATAAATATTAATGATAATAAGAAAAATCACCTTTGATTTTTGTTGAACAGTTATTTTTCCTTCTCACCAGGTTATCGCAAACCACAGTGTCCGAAATATAACAACTCCAATTGAAATCCACACTAGAGAAGGATCAAATGAACCAATGAATGATGGAAAATCAAGGCTGTCCAAAATTCCCTTGATGCTAGCAAGGGAGTGGCGGCTAGGGTTTTGGAAGAGAGAGAATTTATTTAGGCTCAATTAAGTCCAATTTAAGTCCTTTCATAAAGGACTATGCACAAAACCCATAAAATCAAGCCCTTTGTGCATACACTTCGATTTAATCACCCAAATTAATTTCAAATCCATCCAAATTAAATATTTAGGCTCCATAATACTTATTAAATATATTTAATTTATTTTAGTCCAAGAATTAGGCCTCTAAAGCCTCCTATATGGAGTTGGCATGGAACCCATTCTTTTGTGGGTTTTGTGACAAAACCAAAACTCTGGGCCTTTTATATTTCTCCAATGGATCTATTAATTATTATATCAGCTCTATAACACTTATAGTTCAATAATAATTAATTATAAAATATAATATTTCAATTAGGTCCATTTTGCAAAATATTTCTAAAAAGTTCTGCAAACATTTCTACTTGATCATAATTAATTAAACTCTTTAATTAATTATTCTCTTATTCAATTCTCTTATCCCATAATAATATCAAGTATTATTATCCTTGTCATTTTACCATTTTATTCTTTACTTGATATGTGGGTGACCTATTGGGTTCCTATCCATATTGGCAGTATAATATATAGTTATGAGTTCTATTCAAAACTCACATGATTTAAACTTCTTTAAACCATTTTATCAATCCCTTATTAATATTTATGATAAACTATTATACAAGTCATGAACAGCCTCTAGGTAGGCATCATGACTACCTAAATGTTAGGAAAGTCAAGTGGTTTGACTATACCCTTCCATAGAAATAGTTACCATGCAATTACTCCTTTCACCACTCTTATCTCAATTAGATTCTGAGTATAAATTTCTGTCAACTCATATAAATCTAATTATATATGTTCTATTAATTTAACCATTGTTCCTAAAATACCCTTTATGGATCCCTATCCATCTTGGCATATTACTCTGGCCATAGATTCTCTGAACAATGCAATTATAGAATTATGAGAGATAACTTCCCTTAATAAATCTGGGATGGTGAATCTTTTATCGATTACTCAACTATCTTCAAGTAGGTCTGATATACCCAACCTCCTAACTATGTTCACCCCCAGTTGGATTAATCAGTTATGGAGTCAAAGTATATCACTTGCTACTTAAGATAACCTTAGTAATCTCAAGTCTAAGGATACTTGCACAACCGCTATGAAGAGATTCCTTACTGACATAGATTTAATATCCATGTGAGGATTCTTTTTGCAGGTCTCTAATAAACTTGTTCTTCTAACAAGCATCCACATGTTAGCTTTGATCATCTTTCATAATCACAGTTATGAGAACCACTGCTTAAACTATTCAAGAAGCATAACATGTGCTAGTTTGTCCGAATTAACAATATCATATCTTGTTAATTCTATGACTAGGGATATTTAGATATTATCATATTTGCATGCAATAGACATCTCATATCCTGAACACTTTCATGATTACCTTTGCACTATGTTTATAATATCTAGGACTTTATTTATTAATTTAAGATATACAAACTCATGTATTTAAACATAACATTAATAAATGAATGATGCCATTTATTAAGAATATGAATTCATACATATAAAATACATCCCTTTTATATGGGCTCTAGGGCATACTCTCTAACAGTACACACATACACACATCAAAATATTATATCTTGGTCAATCCTCAAATTTGACAAGTGAAATACAATCGTGATCATTCGATAGTCAAATTAAGCATACAAGAATTTCTATCTTGGTCATAATGCATCTAGTTTATGAGAAATAAAACTTACTTGCAAGAACTCAACCTAAACATGTTGTACTACAACTTAATTACTACTTAAATTTTTGACTATTTCTTAATTATCATAAGCCATGGTTTCATCTAACATTCTCCATATCTATCCATTTAACCTATTAACTCACTAAACAATTTAGCAAAATATGAATTTATAAAGATAAAAAAAGATATTATATATAGAACCAATAAATTAACTTGACTATCAATTATTTAAATATATTCACTCAATAATATCATGACATTTAACCTAAAACTCTACCTAGTCACAATCACATAGCTTATTTAATTTCTTTAGTGTTTTATTTGTCTGTTGGCTACTCAAATTACTAATTCCACAATTACACCTTCAATTCATAATTAGTTTTCCAATGCTTTACAGATCGTTAAATGTTTTTACTTACTTTTCCATGTTCAACGGAATAAAGAAATTGATAACATAACACCAACCATTCATTTCTTTTTCAACTTAAAATCTTATAACTAGCTTAATTTGTTAAAATAAAGAAAAGATAAATTTGGTAATCACATACCATTTAAGGTCGAATTTCAACATTTTTCCTTAACTTTGCTCGTTACTATGCTCACTCAAATGGTCACCGGAGCTTCATTGGAGCCTTACTAGAGATGTACCAATGTTATTTGCTTGTAGCTAGAGTAACTAGTAGGCACTTGGTGGTGTTCATATGCTCCAACAACTCCCAATTTGATCAAAAATTACCCTTGAACCATTAGCTACGTCCCTCTTTAAGCTACTCGTGGTTGGCGAGTAGGAAGGACCAGAGGTTAAATGATGGATTACCTTGCCCTTGTGAACTCATTGATGGTGCTTGTGGTGTCATCTACTGCCATGGATTTTCGTAGAGGAGGAGGGAAAGCTTTCTCATAGGAAAAGGAATCGGGGAAAGGAAGAGGCATTAGATACCATAGCTAAGTAATTGACAAACAATTAGGGAACAACAATGGAGGAATAGCCACCAATGATGGAGCAGCTCACATCATGCCATCGATCAATGGGAAGTCTGGCTTGCATTCTCCTTTTCCCGATCCTCCCACTCTCTTCTCTCTTATCTTTCTTTTCTCTTTTTTTGTTAAACATTATTTCTTTAGTAAATTTTTTGCCATGATGATTTCATCTAGAAAACTCTAGGGACATGTTTTCAATTGACATTATTGTTGTTGTTGTTATTATTATTATTATTATTATTATTATTATTATTATTATTATTATTATTATTATTATTATTATTATTTTAATAACATTTATTTAGTTTAATTCTTTTTTGTTATTAAAGGTATTTTAATTAAAAATACTAATTCATAAGCCTAAAAATGATGGTTATGCATATCTTATCCTCAATAAATTAACCTTTGCTAATCGGGATCAAAAATACTATTCGCATATTAAAAATATTCTCAAGCCACTCGAGTTTTAGGGCGTAAAATTGTGGGCACTAAATGGTTGTTACAAAACCATAATAGCCATATGTTACTCATTATGTAACTTAAATTTCATCATAATTTGACCTATACAGCTACTAGAAAATCATAACAGTCATGTCCCCTCCTGATTTCATCGCATTACTCATATTTTGCTTCCCAATATAGCCGAATCCTACCCAAACCTTCTCAGGTGTTAATGAAACTTTACGAACACATTTATAAGATTATTATGAGAGTTATCATATGTGTATGAGGTATATATATTCATGAATCTAAGTCATATAATATTGAAAATGTGATTGTAGAGCATATATAAATAAGCATATGCATGATAAATGCCTTTTTTAATAATGTAAACTTATTTTAATGAGTTTATACATTATTAATCTTATCTATTAAAAAGTGACTCTAGAGTGCTATTATATTGCTTTAATTTTTATTTTATGGCCTGCTAAGTCTTCATTGTGTGTAAAAAGGCATGCTTCGAAAGGTTTTTGCAACTGCTTCAGCCTTGCGACACTACAATATCTTATTTGAGACTATTGTCTCTTTAGTCAATGCTATGAAACCTTAAGTAATTTTAGGTTGGGACTCATTAGTTAACTATTATCATATTTTTAGTTAATAATATATCTAAGTATCTTTAATACTCATTACCCACATCATTAGGAGTTAGTAGGCAACCTATAATGTTCTCCCTCTCACCATTTTTTTTCTTCCAATTTCCAAATTCCATAATAAATTTAGCTCAAATTTCATCTAGATACACTAGAAATCATCCTATTCAATATAGCAACAAGATTGAAGTAAAAATAAGCTTGGAAAGTGTGGAATTTTAGTGAGAAAAAGTTAACCTAAATAAGTAAATTCATGAGTTTTTATTGAAATTAATTGGGAGATTTAGTAAGGAATTATAGATATTAATTACTAGAATTGATTTTGAGTATTTATATTTTAAAATTGATGGCAAAACTAATAATTTCTTCCTCATATAATTCTATCTAAAATAGAAATTCAAGGAGAAGAAAGAACCAATGAAGGAAAAGGTAAGAAAAAGGAAGACTGGGTGGTTTCAAGCATTTTTTAGGTTATTATGTTTCCTTTGAAATTTGTTTAAAATTACTTTATGTCCATATAGACATTTAAATTAAATTGTGAATTAATTCAAGATACCTTGATAAATAGATGAAATAACATGAATTGAATAATAATTAGTTAAGAAAATAATCAAATAGAGGAAGAATCGTAAATGGTCAAATGGTAACCTCTGGTATACTAAGTGATTCTTTGATGTTTAATTAAGTATTTAGCATGAAATGAACATTATAATGATTAATAAACCTAGTGTGAATTATTAGAACATCAATTTAAATTGTACATAAAGTTTACTAAATGGACATAATGATATACTTTTGTGTAATAAATGGATACTAGTGAAATTTGAATGTTTATCAGTTCATCAAAGCTTGAAATGACCATGGGAACATGTAAAGCATGATAATGTATAAGAAAACATAATTTATGTATGTAGACACAACATGGCCAAATGTTGTACCATGTGGAAATGACATATTTCAACCATGTTTGGATGATATTACCCATGTTTACAATAAATAAGTAAATGATGAGCATGAATGAATGAGAATTGCACAAGTGAGATTGTTACATAATGTGAATTGTATATAAATTTATATGAAAATATAACATAACATGAATAATGCATTTGCCCCTAGTGTGGAATGGTTAAACCAAGATTTTAGTATATAATGGCTAACCATAGGGACATATACCGCAATAGAAATATGAATTGAGTCGAATTGTCGATCGCCACTGGTCTACCCATTGAGATGTGCATATTAGATTGACAGCCGAGGCATTGATCACTCTATGTGATCCCTCAACACATTCTAGAGGCATAGATCACTCCATATGGTCACTCCAACTCATTTTAGATCACGGGAGTTCTCATCTTGCATATCTAGTTTAAGGGTTTCCATAAGGCACTACTAGAGGCAAATATGTAATTAAGTGAGAAAATAAAGACTAAATGAGAAATTATTCATAAAGGATGTTAAAGATGTAATAAAATGGTGAATAATGTGAAAATTGTAACTAAATAATTAATAAGGGCAAATATGTAATTAAGTAAAAAATTAGGGAAAAAATATAAATTTACACTAAAAATGTGGTTATGAGGGATGAAATGGTCAAATACGTAAAAATGTATAAAAGTAAAAGTTTCAAGGATCAAACTATATTTTGCCACTATATAAGGAAATATAAGGACTAAAATGAAATAAAAACTAAAAGAAAGCAAAAAGAGCAAAATTTAGTGTGGAAATAGCATAATATGTGTTAAAATGAAAGTTTAAGGACTAAATTATAATTTTTCACTTAAAATTGAAAAGTAGGAAAAAGACAAAAACAAGTAATAATGAGGACTAAATGGTAATTTAAGGAAATAAAAGTGAAATACTAAGATTAGGTGTATTACAAATGGCTAAGGGTAAAATGGTCATTTCATAAATTGTTATTGTGTGAATGAAATTTTTTGTAATGTATCAACCACTAGGTAAAACTATTGCTTAGCTCGTGATTTTGTTTGATTGCATGCAGGGAACAGGTAATTAAAGACATTGTGGAGATGAGAATCAAAATGGCATGTACACATATGGAGCAATGGGCGAAGAATATATATATAAGTGTAGTGTATTAGCTAATTTTGGGACATGTAATGTATTAATTAATATGTACTAGATGTTGACTAATAATTATGGTTATGTATTTTGATACGAGTACTTAGAAAATAATTATGTGATATATGTTTTGTTGATGGATTGTGCGATGAACTTTGAAATGCTTGGAGAATTGGATGTGGAGGTTGAATATTGGGAGTGTAAATTTTGACATTTGTAGGTTGGATAAGCATGATTTTATAGTCATTACACAACTTTAAATTTTACCAAATGAATAGTGCCAATCGACGTTAAACTAAACAAAGATCTAATGCCATGTCTAAAATAGATAATTGTCACCTATAAAGCAATAAACGAATTAAGTTAACCACTACAATATTGAAAATTGTATCACATTGGTGTTTAGACCTATGTCCGGGCATAGAGGTCCCATTTTGTTGTATCAAAGCAAGTTTAGGCAATCCTAAGATTAGAGTTTATGCATAAATGTGGTGGATGATTGAAATAGTACATGTACACACCATATAAGGAATAAAATGAATTTAAGATTAACCTTTACCAGTCCCTTCATATAATTTCAATAGTAGAGATGGCTTCAGGCTCGAGACAGGCGATTAAGTTGGCAAACAATGCTAAGAGCAGGGGATCAACGAGTCTAGAAGACAATAATGCTACTTGTCAACCTACCCAGAATACACCACCACCAGCTACACAAGCATGTCCTCCAACTGCACCATAAGATGTTATACGGTTTATGGTGGATTTATTGTATCATAGGATATAGGTCCCAACTGCCCCATAGCCTCAACCAAAGCAGTCATTGCCACCACCACCCAAAAAACCTATTTTGGAATAATTAAAAAAGTGAGGGATAGAAGATTTCTATGGTAAGGATTAATGATTGCTACAAAGGTGGAAGAATGGTTGAATAAAATTAAAAGGCTTTTCAAAATTACATATACCCTACTAGAAGAAATGTTAGAAGGTGAGATTCATTTATTTTAAGGACCAGTTTGTACCTGGTAGGAGGCAATTAAAAAATACACCCCAATAAAAGAGTTGACCCGGCAATTCTTTCTTCAGCAATTTGGGGAAAAAAATATAGGTAAGGAGCATCAATGGGCCATGGAGAATGCCTTTTAGCCATTATGACAAGGTAATAAAACTCTGAAGGAATATGAAAGAGAATTTAAGAGACTTAGTACTTATATGAAGGACTACCATTTAACTTAAGGAAAATTGTGTTAGTTGTTTGAACAAGGTTATCACAATAAGATCAAGGAGGCATTGGTTGCATATGAATATACTGATATGAGATCTCTAGTTTGACCAACTACTTGAGTTGAAACAATTCAGGCCGATGAAGCTTTTAGATAGGCTAGATCTCATCAAAGGAGAAGATCTCCATTAGCAAGTTCTCCTAGTGGATCTAATAAGAAGCCTATGAGTTTTATTGCTCCACCATATATTCCTCTAGTTGCCCTATCCTAAAGTTAAAAATCGACAGCTCAAACCAATCCACTAGTGGCTTCTGTTGCTAGTAATCCTTGAGGTATTAGTAGATTTGATAATCTTTAATGTGATCATTATGGCCGTCGATATCCAGGAGAATATTAAAGATTAACAAGAGCTTGCTTTAGGTGTGGATCAAAAGAACATCAGTAGAGGGATTGCCTATGAGAACAGACAACATCACCAGCTACTCCTGCAGATAGACCCAATAATGCACCACCTAGAGACTGAGGTAGAGGTGGATCCATTAGTGTTGTATTAGCTAGAAGGAGTACACAGATGCCTCCAGTAGTAGAGAGGCGACCATCTGCCCATACATATGTAGTGAGAGTTAAGGAAGACTAGGATGCTCCTTAAATCATAGTAGGTAAATTTTTCCTATTTGATGCCCCTATTTATGCTTTAATTGATCATAGGTCTACACATTCCTATTTTAGCATAACAATTGCACATAGGAAGGGTTTGAGTAGATCATAGCTAGTTTAGGAAATATTAGTAAGCAATCCTTTAGGGCATAGTGCAGTAGTGAACAAGATTTATAGAGATTGCCCTATTCAAATACAACAAATTATCTCTCTTGCGAACTTGATCGAACTTCTTTTCCAAGAATTTGATGTTATAACAACGTAATTTTACTCATGATAGTCATATATTGTATATTAATACTAATGATATCATGTGGTTACTATTCATTTTATATAAATTTTGGCAATATAATGGATTGTAAATCGTGCTGCCCCTTAACACTCCCAAAAGGCAACCTCCTCCACCAAAGCTCCATTAACATTCATAGCACTTCTAAAATCATCCATCTCATCATCACAACACAAGCACAAATTCCATACACATATACTTTAATAAATATACATATAAAAAAAATTTGTTACTATTGTTCACCCAACACACAACATAATACATTATTAGCCACATATCCAAAACCTAATACATGTGTTATCTAAACTTCATATACACAAATGTGACAAATGTACATGCCATTTTGCTCTTTTTCGTTGCATTCTCAGTACCTATCCCTGTGTGCAATCAAACAAACCTTGCTCTAAACAGCGTTGTTGCCTGGTGGTGGATAAAACTACACAAAATTTCATTTAACTAAATTTAATTTATTTTATTAATTTGCCGATTAGTCCTTGTTGACTTTATGTACTCATATTTTCACCTTTTTACCATCTGACTTCTGTTACTTATAATTTTAACATTAATTTACACTTATGCCCATGTGCTTCTATTCAATTACATATTAATCCTTGTCTAATACTTATTTTACTTATTCATTTTGCTTTATTTAATTTTATTTCGGTCTCATTAATTTAGAAATTTAATCTTACTAAGTATATTGATTATATGATTTAAATCTCAATATGAATATAGTTCTCCCCTTGATCTAACTAGATGAGGCTCTATCTTTCTTAATTCTTTAATCAGTCTTAAACATTTTTAAATTTCATTGTCTTTATCCCTATTTACTTATTTTATTTATAAAAATTCTTTTTCTGAATTATATTGAATTCTACATCTTGTATTGAAATCTCATTTAGGTCCTTAACTTCTAGGAAAATAATATTTAAGTCTTATTTCTCTTCAAAATGACATCTGAATCCTGTATTTTGCTGAATTAACATTTAAGTCTCTTTTCTTACTAAATTGACATTTTTATCATCTCTTTCTTTATAATTACTATTTAATCCTCCTTTTTATCTTTTTTAATATTTTTACCATAAAATATCATTTTCTTTCATTTTAGTCCTTAAATTTATTCTCTTTACCAAAATTCCTGTTTTGTCTCTATTTTCCCAACTCTTCCACTAAATTACAATTTTTCCTTTCATTTACTAAATTTGTTCAAAATTTTCTTTTTACCCTTTCTGTCTAAAAAAATTATTATCCATTGACCATTTTACCCTTATTTACTCCTTTGTATCTATCATTTCATTTTTACTCCTCAATTTACATTTTAATCCTAAACATCTCCTTATGTAATAGTAAATTACCATCCACCCTTTTATGTTACTTTTTGCTAATTAAACTATTTGATCCTTTTATTATCGTTATTTTGCTATTTAATCCTTTTGATACTTATTTTTTCTTATTAATTTACACATGATTCTTATTTGAATGTGAAATTTCCATTTCATCCCAAAACTTTTTATTTCATCATTTTGGACTTGGTTTGACCTCAAGTTTGACTCTTTTTCTTTCCTTTTACTTTTATTCCCTTCTAATTGTAAAATTTGCATTTCGATCCTTATGTTTCCTTATGAGGTGGTAAATTACATTTTGGTCCCTAAAATTTTCAGTGTTTATGATTTTGCCCTTTTAAACTAATTTGACCATTCTAACTTCTTTAATAACCTTATTGATGTCAAATTATGATTTTACCCTACATTTATCAAGTACTTACATTTTTACCTTTTTTTAGAATATTCATCATGTTTTTCATCTCATTTTTTTAGTCACATCTATAACCTCTTTCATGCATAATTTTCTTTTTGGTTCCTATTTTTTCGTGTAATTATAATTTTGCCCTTTTAAACTACTAGCTACATTTCTCACATTATTTCTTATCTAATCAACCTTATGGTATCTTTCATGAATGAGTTATCATTTTATCTTTGTTTTCTCATATATTTATAGTTTTATACTTTTTCAAACTATCAATCTCATTCTTCACATTATTTCTTACTCAATCAATTTTATGAAATTCTTTGTATGTGATTTATTTTTAAATTCTTATTTTCTTATAAATTTACTTTTTTGCCCCCTAGTGATGACCAATGCAATTAAGATTGTATGACTATATAAATGTATTGTATGATTGTATATGAGGTGGCTACTTGAGCGTAATCATCCCTCAGTAGTGTATGTGTATATTGACTACTTGAGCATAGGCATACTTCACTGGAAATCTGATCTCATAATGCTACCGCGATATGTGGGTCCCCATAGCTAGCCATTATATCTTAGGGTCTTGGATCACCTACTGTACACTGAAGGCAACTAATTATCTTACAATATATTATTTTCTACATCAATCTTCATGTTGTTACTATTATGTATCATATCATATGTTTTCATTCTTCATGCATTCATCGATATTACATATTGAACCATAACATACATGCTAAATAACATCCACAAAAGATGAAAATTTGACATTATCATAAGGTACATAATTCGACTTCAATGGAAATTTAGGCATACCATAAGGGTTTTTCTTTTTTCTCATGTTATGTATTCTCCTAAGTTCACTTTATGTGATTATATGCTAACATACATCCATGGTACTTTATTATTCCTTAGTTACACATGTGAACACTATTATGTCCACATAATGAACATTATGTCTACATGTTACTTCAAGCTCACATTAATTATTTCATGGCTACTTACTTTAGTATTATGTATTTTATGCTTAATATACATAAGATTCTCACATTATCATATTGTTCCATATATGGTATAATTCGGCCATGTTTCATTTTCTTACTTTTCTCATGGTTTTTCATGTATTATCATGTTTTACATATTTTGATATTTATGTTAGACCTTTGTGTATTAATATGCATTTTTGTCATTGATAATCTTTAGTTACATAATGATGCATTATTATGTACACATAGTAAGCATTATGTCCATATACTTGTTTAAGCTCAAATCAATCTAATTATGTTCATTTAATCTAATATGACACATTTTAAGCTCAAATTATTAATTAACATCATGATATCATGTCATACTACATTATATCCAATTCGAACATGAACTCTCATTCTAAATTTGATTTATTCCTCATTTCTTGTTTATTTCATGTTAAAATATCATTTATTTTTTATCTTAAATTATTTCTCACTTCCCTTCAAATTTTTATTGTTACATGATGTAACTTTCATACCAAAATTCAAAAATTAAATGAAATAAAGTGTAGTTTGTATCCACTAATCTTTTGGTAGCTTAAAATCCCTTATCATTCATTTTCTTTTCCTTTCTCCTCATTGCCTTTCTCTTTTCCTTTGATTTCCTTTTTTGGCCGAATTTATGGAGGAGGAATTAGTGAGCTTATGTTCTAAATTTAAACACCTAATTATACTAAATAAATTTACTCATGTTGCTCCACAAGCCTATAATAATACTCCTATTTAATTCTAATAAAAACTTAAGATTTTAACTTTTTAGGGTAATTTCTCTCATTAGAAATTCTCCATCTCCAAGCTTTCTTAAGCTTCATACTAATTTCGATATTAAAGAGGAGGATTTCTACTATATATGGATAAAATTAGGGCTTGAGAATTGGTAAAACGGGAGAAAAGTGATGGAAAATGGTGGAATGGCCATGAAAAGCTAGGTTTTAATTTTGAAAAAAAAAATGGGGGATACTTATAAAATTTTGGGCAAAACTATAAAGGATTTTAAACCTTTCTAGGTTTCCCTAAAGTCCACCAAGTCAATGGTCAAGATTTCTCTATTTACTATTTAATCCAATAGCTTATTTTTTAAGCCACTTGTCATTATTTCATTGATTTCTACGCATTTTTTTGCTATACTGGTGGATGTATCTGATTATGACTCATTTTTAATGATAATTATGCCCTTGGATTTTATGCCTATTAATTAATTTAACCTTGATTTTTCACCATTTTTTTGAATTTGATATTTCACTTACTAGAATGCTCTGAATTTTTTCCTCGCATGCAATAATATATGCAGAAGCTTATGTTTAAAATTTCAAGTAATTTTGACACTATTTTGGAAATTTAAAATTTTGAAACTGTCAAAAAAATAGCTCCTTTATGCTATTTATAATAGGTATATATGATTAAAATAATTTTTAAGGTCTTTATAATATTTTAAGGCTCGATAAAACTTTTGATCAACCCTTTTTTGATACCGAGTAAAATATTTTGTCTGATTTGATGGCACATTCAAACTCAATTTTATCTCAAATTATACCACTAGACTCCATTTAATACCTATTTTCTTATTCTAGTGTTAAATCAAACTATCTACCAGGTCATCCATCCTCAGATTTCCTTGGCTTGAGCATGTTTAACATTTATGCATTTTTAAATTTTGCTATATTGTACTTTTGTAGTTACCTCAAAAACTATTACAGAGTTACTATTTATGCTCTAAATATGTCATGCATGTCAGATATGAATTTTAAAGCATTGCAAATGTAATCTTAGGAATGGATTAGTTACATAAACATCAAGTAATAGTTCATTGTCAATCAAAGAGAATCACATTGAAAACTCTTGAGGGACAGGAGATCACTATTTTAGGGGAAAGATCCAATTTCTTGTCAAATGTTATTCCAGCCACTATAGCAAATCAATGTAATAAAGAAAGGTACTAAGCCTTCCTAGCCCATATGAAGGAAGCTAAGAAAGAAGAGCCTAAAATCAATTATGCTCCCACTATTCATGACTTTTTCGATGTCTTCCCCAATAAAATACTAGGATTACCATAAAAAGGGAAGTTAAGTTCAATATAGATGTCGCACAAGGCACTATTCTTATTTCTATAGCCCCATATCGTATACCACCTATAGAATTGAAAGAATTAAAGATCTAGTTGTGATGGATTCATCCACCACATTATGTTGCCTTGGTGAGCACCAGTATTATTTGTGAAAAAGAAGAATGGATCCCTATGCCTTTACATTGATTACAAAAATTTGAATAAAGTCACTATAAAGAACAAATATCCCCTGCCTAGAATTGATGATTTATTTGATCAGTTGAAAGGTGCGAGTATGTTCTCTAAGATTGATTTAAGATTAGGCTACCATTAACTTTGAGTTAGAGAAATAGACGTACCGAAGATGGCTTTTCACACTCGATATGGATATTATGAGTTCTTAGTCATGCTGTTCTGCCTTACCAACACACTATTAGCTTTTATGGATTTGAAAAATCGTATCTTTCATCCATACTTTGACCAATTTGTAATGGTGTTCATTGATGATACTATGGTATATTCTAAAACCCTAGAGAAACATGATAAATACTTACGAATTATGCTATAGACACTGAAGGATAAGTAGTTGTGCGCCAAGTCTAGCAAGTGCAGATTCTAGCTTTATGAAGTTACTTTCTTTGGTTATGTAATATTAGCCGAAGGGGTCAAGGTTGACCCCAAAAAGATTGAAGTTGTTTTGGAATAAAAACCACCTAAAAATGTCACTGAAGTTAGGAGTTTCCTTGGATTAACTGGGTACTATAGATGATTTCTTAAGGGATTTTCAATTATAGTTGTTCCACTCACCAAGCTATAATAGAAGAATGTTAAATTTGAATGGACCGACCGTGGCTGAAAAAGTTTTAAAAAGTTAAAAAGCATGTTGATAGAAACTTTTATTCTCATATAGTCTAAGTAAAGCTTTTGTCATTTACAGTGATGCTTTCAAACATGGGTTAGGATGTGTGTTGATGTAGGAAGGTAAAGTGATAGCATATGCTTCTAGATAGCTCAAAACCCATGAAAGAAATTTCTTTACTCATGATTTAGAGTTAGCAGCAATTGTGTTTACATTAAAAATGTTTAGGCATTACTTATATAGTGAGAAATGTTATATTTACACCGATCATAAGAGTTTAAAATACCTGCCCACTCAGTTAGAGCTTAATTTAAAGCAAAGGCACTAGATGGAACTTATTAAAGATTATGATTGCCTAATTAACCACCATCCCAATAAGGTGAATGTGGTTGTTGATGCACTTAATAGAAACATTTTATCAACTTTAAGAACTATAAATGTCAAATTGATTATGGCTCAAGATAGAGCACTTATAGCTAAAATGCAGCATTAATCAAATTGCCTACAGCAAGTAAAAGCTACCCAGAGGCAAGATGATCGGTTAGCTTCCATCATTTATCAAATACATACAGGAAAGGATAGTGAGTTCTCCTTTGGTAGTGATGATTGTTTATACTGCAAGGGAAGAATTTGTGTACCACATAACATAAATCTAAAAAGGATTGTTTTGATATAAGCCCACAATAGCAGTTACACTATGCATCCAAGTAGTAATAAAATGTATCAAGATTTGAAGGTAACCTACTAGTGGCCTGGGAAGAAAAGGGAGATACTTGATTTTGTAACTAAATGTCTTACATGTTGATTTTGTAACAAAATGTCTATCCTGCCAATAAGTGAAATTCAAACATCAGGTGGCCTTTAGTATACTGTAGCCTATAAAATACCTGAATGGAAGTGTGACTAAATTACAATGGACTTTATGTCTAGTTTACCACTCACCTGGAGGCAGCATGAATCCATATGGGCAATAGTTGATAGATTAACAAAGTCTGCTAACTTTATACCAATGAAATTTGATTTTTTATTAGTGAAACTAGCAGAAATCTACATCAATAAAGTGGTGAGACTTCATGATGTCCCTTCTTCCTTTATTTTAAAGTTAGATTTTGGAAAAAACTTCAAAAAGCATTGGGTACATATTTAGATTACAATATTGCCTTCCACCCATAGATAGATGGACAATCTAAATGGGTCATACAAATATTGAAAGATATGCTTTGATTTTGTATACTTAAAGTTGGTAGCAGCTACGAGAAATATCTTCCATTGGCAAAATTTACATATAACAACAGCTACTAGTCCAGTATTAAAAGTGTACCATATAAAGCAATATGTTGAAGGAAATGTAAGACTCCCTTATGTTGGACAGAGCTCAATGAAAACAAGTTAGTGGGATTGGATTTAATTAAAAAATCAAGGAAAAAGTAAGATTAATAAAAGATAATTTGAAAGCTGCAGTAGACAAATAGAAATCTTATGCTAATTTAAAGAGAAAGGATGTAGAATTTAATGTGGTCGATAACTTCTTCTTGAAAGTTTTTCTATCGAAGAAGATTCTAAGATTTGGTAAAAAAGGCAAACTCAATCCTAGATTTATTAATCCCTACAGTATAAGAAAATATCAAAATCCTAATAGAATTATTTCCATTGCTAATTTAGAAATGGAATATAAATTATGTTGCTAATTAAAAATAGAAATTTAATTTTGTTATTAAAATTGGTTAAAGTTTTTAGATTTAGAAACAAAATAAAAAATAGCAGTATTCTGTTGCTAAAAATGGGGGAAATTTTAATGCCAAAAATTAGTAATGGAAATTAGCAACGAAATGCTAATACCGTTGCTAAATATGGTGTAAGCAGATGGCGAAAAACTTTGGAATGAAATTTAGCAATGGTAATTAAATTTTGTTGCTAAAATAGCAACGAAAAATACATTTAGTTGCTATTTCACAATTGAATTGTGTTAAGGTAGGTTATTTAGCAATGAAATTTAATTTCTGTTGCTAAATAGTAATAAATTTTTTTCATTGCTAAATTAGCAACGAAATATATTTTCGGTTACTAATTTAGCAATCGAAATAGTATTTCATTGCTAAATTCGAATTAACAAGGGAAATTAAATTTTGTTGCTAAATTAGGGGCATTTAAGTCTTTTCCATACTTGTTGCCCTAGGTATAAATTAGTCTCCCTCCCTCTCTCATAGCTACTGTCACTTTTCTTTATCTTATCGCCTTCATCTTTGCCATCGATGTCAATGCCACCTAGCCAGATCTCTCTCTTTCTCTCTCTTTCTCCCCCAAGTAAATGTTAGATTTCCTTTCATAGTTAACATAGTTGCTCCAAACAAGGTAATTCTTTAAGCTTCTTCTATAATCTATTTAACTTCCTATTTGTTTACCTAAAATTTTTATTCTTCCAGAAAATTGTTTACCTCACCAAGATTCACCAATTTGGTCAGAGGTGTTGGTGATTTTTTCTTCTATAGATATTAGTTTTCCTTTTGTTTTTTCTTGTGTTCTATCATTCTATGAAAGGGAATAACTTAATCTTTCTAAATTTTCTTTTGCTTGATAGAACTTAGACACTAGATAAACGATTATACGACATTTACTCTAAGTATGAGGCACCAACCTTAGCCCTAATTGGATTATGGAAGATTAACGAGGATTATGATTAAATAGGGTGAAATTGGATTATTTTGCAATTATTGAAGCTAAGTCCCGTAAGGAGTATTTTGATAATTATGTATGTGTATAATAGAGCATAGTTAAATTATAAGAAATGGTGTAATTGACTTAATTTAGAAGTTTAGGCTTAAATTGTAAGAATTATAAATTATTAGGGGTTTAAATGAATAAGGGTAAATTTGGAAATTCACCTAAGGAGGTATTTACCCCACTAACTCCTCTTTAAAAGCTTCTTGAGGAAGAAACTTTATAGGATTTGTGTGGTGGAGAATGATTCTTGAAAAGGGAGATGCAACCTTTTTTTTCTTTCCCTGCTTTTTATCTTCTGGTTTCAAATGGAAGAAAGTGTTTGGCTTTAGTCCCTTAAAGGTAATGTTTCCCCTTTTAAAGATCCTTCTTTTCTTTTTTTCTTAGCTTCAATTTCTAGACTTGGGGACTTAAGGAAACTATGCTTGTTATCTACAATGTTTAAGGGAAGAAAGAAATCAAAAGTTAAAGAGGTGGAACAAGAGTTTGAAGGAGGATTTGAGGCTTTAATCTCAGGTATGGGAACTTTTCTTGAATTTAAATATGTATTCTTATGTATGTGACATGGAGAATGATATATTTTAACCAAGGATGAGTTTTTGTCATGGAAATTAAGCTCAAGGATGCTTGAAAATTGAACTAGAAAACTCACCTCCAACATAGTGAGAATTCATCCTAGGATTCACCAGACCTAGTAGTACTATTTTACTTATAACTTGAGTTATAAGGACTTAAATTAAGTGATTATAGCTGGGTTATAAACTAGACTCATATAACTATATTTCATATATAGAAGTCTAAGACCAAATCCCCTGTAAGATACTAAAAATTGAGCTTGAATTCTGATTATATCTGCTACCCTGTCATTAGGAACAACATATAGTGTTTCTTGGGTATTTAGAGATTTAGGAGAGAAAATGAGATGATTTTTAAGGTTCTAAAAACTAGAAACATAGAGAAATAACTTTAGAAGATCATTTAATCTTTAAACCTCATTTACTAAGTAAAATAGTTGATAAAAAGTTAGACACAATTGTTGCTTAATGGTCTCCTCGGTGGAGTCACTTTTCCAATCCATCAAGTAGCAACCTATTCGGTAAAGTGACCCTTCCACTCCATCGAGTAGCTACCCACTGTAGAAGGTAGCAACCCACTCAGTAGAGTGAGAATTTCCCCTATCGAGTTAACATCTTTTGTATAAATTGAGGCACTTAGTACATGATACAAACATGCAATTTAGCTCTTTGATTATCTATTTAGACTTTTTTAAACTTACTTAAGACATATTGAACATAAAATTAAAGTGTTATGAAGACATGAAAAGTATATCAGCCATAAGAAATTAAGAGGATATAAATAGATGCATAAAGGTTTATAGATGTATATTGAGCCTAGGTCAATGCATAAAAAAGTTATACATGATTTTTACCACCTTAATTAAATAATGTACATTACCAAGTATATTTAAAACATGAACATTATAATATTATATTTTTGTTACACTATTATAAGTAGTAATGAATCTTTGTATGCCTAACCATGTGTTATGATGAAGTGTGCACGTAATGAATGAAATAACATGAAAATCAGTGTAATGAATTAATATTCAAAGTTATGTAACTATGACCATAATGAGAATTATGATGTTATAATATAAAGCAAGTTAAAGCGTAGTTAGTATAGTGGCAAGCTATAAGAATAAATATGATGCAATTATGTAAAGAATGGAATACCTTAAAGTATATTGAATATCACTATTATAAATGGAGTACATATAGTGGTATGTGTATGCTCTTGTGGTTACATGAGGAACCATTGGTTAAATGCTATGCTTTTACATATGTTTTCTTGATATATGAGTGTTCTAAGATTATGTATTTAGATCTATGATCTCTATAATGAAACCATATGCATGTGTAAATGTTAAGACCATATGAAATGGTATAGGTAATCATTGATCTCCGATTTAAAACATCTTCATCATTTATAATGCATTGAATGCATATATCTGATAAACTGGTTAAGTTTGTATGTATGATAATTAAATTGGATACAATAAAGTAGGGAAGATGGCTATGATGACCATGAAGATACGTTTTTCTAAAATGATGGTGTGATTAGGTGTTGTTTCATGCACCCATGGTTTGCATGAGTATATATATGATCCCATTCCCATGAAAACATTATAGTAATGCATGAACCATTATGAGCAGCATAAGTCTTATCAATTTTTGATTTTAAAACCATATTGGTTGTTAAGTGATAATGTTAGAATGGATGAATATGCTGGCACCAATTGAATTAAGAAACTTAAGGAACATATCAAATAAGTAATATGCCATGAGTATATATGTATATGCCCTTGGATTTGATTATAGCTATAAATTGCTTATGCTTTATGATGTTAATAGTATCTATTTTTCAGAATGTTGATTTTTGAGCTAGTGTTGAATGGCACTCAGTTTATTGTTATACTAAAGCATACAAGTACAATGATATGAGTTATCGAGTATTGATGTAATTATATGAACATGTGATATGTATTCTTGTATATTGTGGCTTTAAGCTAATATTGTAGTGAGTAAAGATAAATATGGTAAATCAAAAACATTTTTGGGTATTGTTAAGCCTACGGGTTTTAGTTCAATTATGGATTAGATAGGCATGCCTAGCGGGATATTACTGTAGCTACTATCGACCTTGTTAGGGTATATTATTCATTCTTTAATGGAACTAGTGCTCAACTGCATTTGGGTCTACCGTTTGATATCTTTGGATATCTATAGTTGATACCTTTAGGTATCTATAGTTGATACCAATTGGTATTTATTGCTCCCCGTTATCCACTCTTTGAACTAATACCTTGCCAGGCTACTTTTAGTATTGTATTATGGTTTAAGTGCACCAAAATTTATCAATATAGATTTTGGATCTCATATGTTTTTTAAATCCATAAAAGTATGCATATGATATTGCTCATTTTGGTAGCCTTATCAAGTAATTATATTTCTAAATGCATGTTCTCTATAATCATATGCTAACTTAAAGTGACATTTATATCACTCTATTGTGAGTTACTATCTGATTATGGATTAACATGATATCGTGTGAGATATAATCTTTTATGCAGATGCTATATTTTATTACTATATGTATATAGTTATGAACTTATTTTTAGATTGCTTCTTATACTTGGAATGGTAAGTTGTTCCCTTAAAAATTATACTTAACAATGTTCTCAAGGATAGCTACAACTTATAAATAGTTTTTATGGTTATCATGCACAATTGATACTTGTGATATCTATGCATATTATTATAAAACATGAATGTTATAGAGTTACTTTGGTTAACTAAAACTGAATTGTATGCATCGAGATAATAAACCTGAACTATATATTCTTAATTGCTATTCATAATTAAGCAATAGCTTTAAACCAAGCGATTTGTAAAGTTTAGAGAGGCTAGACTAATGTACTTCATGTCTTAAATTACTATAAGCATTGTATCTATAGTTATTGTAGTAAACATAAATGTTTATGGTTAACCTGTAATGCTTACCTATAATTTAAGGATTTATTGCATGAGGCTCTTTATAGAATATTTGTTCCACACTAAGCTTTATAGCTTAGCATTGGTTTCTTATCCATATATGTATTAGGATAGGCTTCATTTCTGAGTTGATAGTTGCAGTGGCTCGACCAGCATAGAAGAGAAGCACTAAAGTGGGTAGCAGTCATTTTGGTTTCGTAGTTATATGGGAATTTTATATGTAAATGTTCTATTATTATTTTTGGAGTATTGTGTTGGTTAAGAAGTCTGATCTATATCTATTTGATTATTTTAGGATTGCTATTTGTAATGGTGTTTATGTATATCTTATGGTTAAGGGTGTTACACTAAGTTTCAACCTTATCTTTGAGAAAGTGGTGAGTACTTGTTATTGCTTTTCTTCTTGCATTTGATCTATATGTTCTATATCTCTCTCTACCTTTGCCATATATTGTTAAATTAATGTGATCTAAAAAATAATGATTTTGAGTTAGCTAGCATGTTGATAGCTTCTTTAAACATTCATTAGCTTTTTATATATATATTTTGATTGCCTCCATTTGTGTTAAAAAACATTATGAGTTGATTGTTATATGAATTAAATGAAATATTTTGTAGCTTCAGTATGTTTCTGTTTGATTTTAACTTAACAATAGTGCTCATTTTAATTAGGGAATTTCATGAGGAGTTTTTTTATTCTGAACTAATTTCTATTTTGAAATCTTGCTGCATCTTTCTAGCAGGCTACAAATAAATTAGCTTTTTTTACTTTTCCAAACAGTTTGTAAGTTAATTTGTATTCCCTCATGTCTATTTTGCAAGTAAAATAATGGATGATTTTTTTAATTATTGTTTATTGTTGAGTATTAAAAGCTACTATTTAGTTAGAAGTAATTGAAAAACATAAGCTAGGTGAAAACGTGAATAATTTTACTTAGTGTATTAAAATTCATTAAAATTATTAGTATTCTAGCTTTTAGTCATATACTTTCACAAGTGTTAGAAATGTAATGCAATTACATAGTTTAATGGAGTTAAAGAAAATAGAGAATCTTACCTACAACATTTGTAATTGTATATGCTATATGAGGTTGGTAAAATTCTGAATTAATTAACCTTGTCAGACAACTCTTGCCTTTGGGTAATTATTAGTAGTTAACAGTATAAGGCTGGATTTGAATTCAGATTATGAGTTTGTATTTGTGATATCAAGAATCTACAAACTCAACTTTGAGTTTGCATTTATGACTCGGTGGAAACATAACTGGAGTCATCCAAAAGCCAAAGTTGTTACATCTATTTTTCTACCTAATCCAAGTTATGTTTAATTATGCAGTTATTTCTATTACTTATTAATCTACTTTAATTATGCAGTTATTTCGGTTACTTGTTGATCTACTTTATGATATTTAATTTGCTTGCTTGTAGCTATTGATTTTCTCAGTGGATTTCCTAAATTAATTAAACAATTACGTTGTTCTCATTCTTCAAAATTTAGGAAATGATATAAGAATCTTAGATTTAGGTGCTATATAAGAATTCAAAGGAGAAATATAATGGATCAATAACAACATGCAATATTTCTCAAATCATGCTTTCCAATAAATGACAATTTAAAATAACAAATATAGATGTGTTATATTGTAAAGGTACAATATCATATAATTATCTATTTACTTGAATCAATTGTCTACTAAGTACTAAAGAACTTATATTTGAAACCCAAAATCTTATTTATGAAATAGTTGAAAATTGCTACCATTGTTTACTATATGTTATGTTCAAGAAACCATACAATATAATAGAGTAGAATAGATGTTGGAAATATTTTGATTTTTTGTAAATCTTAATAGAATAGGCTAGGGATAGTAATATGTATGAAATTTTAATATTTTTCAATTATATTCCCTACTGTATATCATTGGGTACGTAATACACCCTTGATATATCTATAGTATTTGATGCTTTACAAAGCTAAAATGTATAATTGTCATTATCACTTGGTCACCCCAAAAAATTGTTGCTAATTTATTGCAAATTTTTTGTAAACAGGTTTTTCATATTGCAAATCTAAATTTTTCTCTTTTAATTAATTTAAATAAATTAATGCAAAGCTTCATAACACAATCTTTATCATGCAATAATTAATGAAGAGATTGGGTTGAAGCTCTATTATAGTATATGTTTAGTTCATTTTTCTTTAATCTCACCTTAAAAATCAATTGATTTTGTATTCTCTTGGTTTAATTAGGAGCCTAATTAATCTTTGCATTGTTGATTGTAATTAGCAGGTCATTTAGTATAGCTGCCTTTGTAAAACTTATAGGAGCTCCATCTTGGCATAAATACAACTTTCGGGTTTGGTATTTTATTTCCAAACTTTTTTATATTAATTACATTCTTTTGTTATAAAGTAATCAACTATATTGGCTCCGTTTATAAATAAAAGCATTAAGCATGATTAGAAAAATAGTTAGTCTTTGTGAACTCTTTCTTTAATTTCTTTTTTTTTCAATTGTTTGAATTTGCAGACAAGTATAATGCCACTTTCAAATATTCTTGCCCTTTTTACTATTCCTACTCAGGCTACAAGGTATAAAAGTTTAGCAATATTAATAAAATATTTTGAATATTATTATTAATTAAGATATAAATAAAAAAATTAATTAATTCTTAAATATGTGCATTTATGCCCGAAAGTAGCTCTTTACAGATTAAGACAACTCCTGGTTTGTATTTTTTCCTTATTATTAATAGTATTGTTCTTGGGGAAAACCCATGGCTATTGGTACAGGATCATAATTTGATGTTTTCTAGGACCAAAAAGAGGTATCAGTTTCCATTCGTGAAATTCCTTTCTAAAAGTTCTTATAGAATTCCCAATGGGATAAGTTCAAAAAAATGAATATACTGTGCTAGAATTTTCTAATTGTCAGTTGAATTTCCTTATTTCTTTTTTCTTGGCATGTGTAAATCAAGAGGGCAACATAGATGTTTATGAATTTATAAACATGGTGAGATTGATAATCTAAATTTTGACTTAGGGGTTTCGATGTTTTGTCTTTGAGTCCTACTAGTTTATGTTGGATCTCTATATGCTTATCTGTCTATATTATTGGGTTTGTTTTCCTTTTCTCATATTCTGTGAAGAAGAGATGTTTTTGAAGATTGAAAATATAGCTGCTAGGTTTATACTCATCATGCTTTTTGCTATTTATGTTCTTGCAGCTTCCGATGAAGGTACTTAATTTTTCAAGCCCTCTTTTTTTCTTATTTCCTTTGGTTTCTTCTTCATTTACCTACTGATTTTATAATTAAAGATTTTGCCTTTGATGATCCAATCATGTGTCTTTGCATGCTATTTTGTGAGAGCCATTGCAAAAACTACAAGGAAAAACTTCTCATCATTTTGCCTGAAAAATCCAAGAAATGGGTTGGTGAGAGAGCTTACTAGCTAGTTAGAGTATATTAAATTAGGATATAAAGAGAATGATGGAAGAGGATGTTAAGGGTTTTAAATGTTGCCTAATAAATGTTAAATATTGGGTAGTAAAAAAGAAAATGAAAGGGTTTTCAATTTTTTTTAATTCTTATTTCTTGGTTTGAGCCTTTTTGTTGAGTGATGGAATAGCGATGCATTTCTTCTTTGTAAGAAATTAACAATAATTTAGTGATGGAACAACGACGAAAAATTCATCATTAATTTTTTTTTATAATGGTAGCTGAATTTACCAATGGTAATTTTCATTGCTAAAATTAGCAGCGAAATTTATAGTTCCATTGCTAAAATTAGTAATGGAAATTGTAAGTTCTGTTGCTAAATTTAGCAATGGAAATCAATTTCGTTACTAAAAATAGCAACTATCAAATTAGCAATCGAATTTTTCGTTGCTAATTTTGATTAGCAATGAAAAATCAATAATTTTCATTGCTAATTTATGTTGCTATTCAATCATTTTCTTGTAGTGCTATGAGGTATTATAACACATTTCCCTTGTTACTTACAAATTGAAATTGCCACCAAAGTTGGAAAGAATCATTGATGTGCTTTATGTTTCCATGCCAAAGTGATATAGATCAGATCCAACACATGTTATAACACCAAAAGAATTTCCATTATGACTTGACTTATCATATGATAAAGAACTACTAATAATACTTGCCATAAAAGTACAATAGTTGAGGAATAAGCAGATTTCACTAGTTAAAGTTATCGAGGACCAGCCATAATGTGAAAAAAGCAACCTAAGAGCCAGAGGAGACTATGAAGCAGAAATATCCTCAACAATTCACACCAAGTAAATTTTGAGAATGAAGTTTTAATTAGTAGGAGAGAAATGTAATATCCTGAAAATTTTGATCATTATAAATAGTACTTTTTGGATCATAAATAGTGATACCAGGGTGAATAGTGCCACCTAGATCCATCAAGGGCCACATAAATTTTCTCTAACCATTAAAAAGTATAATTCATAATGAGTTTAATGGTATAACTTGAGGTAAATTTGAGGTCAAGTAGACTCCCTAAAAAAAATACCTAAGATGTTATTAGAGTTTATTGTAACTTTAACCAAGCCCAAAAATATTTCGCAGATCACCAAAAACTATTCCAATCACACAAACCTATTAGAAATAGCTTAAATGTATTTTTAGAAGTGAAAAATAATTTTTCTAATAACTTTAAATTTTCGGATTTCAGACCCTTAAAATTTACCTTCGAGCTAGAAGTGTATCGAAATGATATTAGAATGACATAAAATTTTAAACACGCCTTAATAAATATTTTTTCGCACTATGTGCAAATATTTAGAGAATTCTAATAAGGATAACATTAAATTCTAAAAAATAATAAAAAATAGAGGTTATTTAATTATTTGGAGTTAAATGCCACCTTTAACTCATTAAAGGGCATGAATGGCATGAAAAAGTAAGCCATAATTGCCTACATCCATTAAGAATGATTGAAAAAGTGTAAGAATTAATGTGAGGATGACAAGTGGCTTAAAAATAAGCTATTAGATTAAATAGTGAATAAATTAATCTTGGCCCTTCATTTGGCATGCTATAGGATAAATTAGAGAGATATAAAATTCTTTGCAAACCTCTTAAATTTGAAGCCATCCTTCTCCTTTCTTCCTCCCTCTCACCATTTTTATTTTTCCTCTTTCCAAATTCCAATATAACTTTAGTTCAAATTTCATCTAGATACGCTAGAAATCATCTTCATCAATATAGCAACAAGATTAAAGCAAAAAGGAGCTTAAAAAGTGTAGAATTTTACTGAGAGAAAGTTAACCTAAGTAAGTAAATTCATGAGTTTTTGTTGAAACTAATTGGGATTTTGGTAAGGAATTATAGAGAATAATTAGTAGAATTGCTTTGGAGTATTTATATATTTAAATTGATGGCAAAAACTCATAATTTCTTCCTTAAATAATTCGGTCTAAAGAAGAAATCCAAGGAAAAGAAAGAACTAAGAAAGAAAAAGGTAAAGAAAGGAAGAATGGGTGGTTTCAAGCATTTTTTTATGTTAGTAGATACAAAATACACTTAATTTCATTATGTTTTCTTTAAAATTTGCTTAAATTTACATTATGTCCATAAAGAAATTTAAGTAAAATTGTGAAATAATTCAAGATACCTTAATAACTTGATGAAATAACATGAATTGAATAATAATTAGTGAAGAAAGCAATCAAATAAAGGAAGAACCTTAAGTGGCCAAATGGTGACCTTTGGTATACTAAGTGATTCTTTGATGTTTAATTAAGTATTTAGCATGAAATAAACATTATAATGATAAATAAACCCAGTTTGAATGATTAGAACATCAAATTATAATTGAACATAAAGTTGACTAAATTGACATAATGATGTACATTTATGTAATAAATGGATACTAGTGAAATTTAAATGTGTACCATTGTATGGAAGCTTGAAATAATCATGGAAACATGTAAAGCATGATAATGCATGAGAAAACATAATGTATGTATGTATGTGGACACAACATGGTCAAATGGTGTACCATGTGGAAATGACATATTTCACCACATTTGGATGATATTACACGTGTTTACTAGGAATAAGTAAATGTTGAGCATGATGAATGAGAATTGTACAAGTGAGATTGTTACATAATGTAAATTGTATGTACATTTATATGGAAATATAAAATAAGATGAATAAATACATTTTCCTTTAGTGTACAGTAGTTAAACCAAGATTTTAGGATATAATGGCTAGCCATAGGGACTAAAATGAAATAAAAACTAAAAGAGAGCAAAAAGATCAAAAATTAGTGTGGAAATAACATAATATGTGTTAAAATAAAAGTTTAGGGATTAAATCATAATTTTTCACTTAAAATTGGAAAGTAAGTAAGAAGAAGATAAAAATAAGTAATAATGAGGACTAAATGATTATTTAAGGAAATAAAGGTTAAATACTAAGATTAGATGTAATAATAAATGGCTAAGGGTAAAATGTCATTTCATAAATTTTTATTGTCTGAATGAATTTTTTGTGTAGTGTATCCACAACTAGGCAACATTATTACTTACAGCATGGTTTTGTTTAACTGTGCATAGGGGATAAGTAATTGAAGAAATTATAGAGATAAGAATCAAAATGGCATGTACTTGTGGAGTAATGGGCAAAGAATATATGTATAAGTGTAGTGTCTTAGCTAATTTTAGGACAAATAATGTATTAATTAATTTGTAATAAATGTTGACTAATACTTATGGTTATGTATTTTGATATAAGTACTTGGAAAATAAATATGTGATATATGTTATGTAGATGGATTATGCGATGAACTTAGAAGTGTTTGTGTTGTTATTAGAGTATTAGAGGTAGAGGTTGAATATTGGGAATGTAAATTTTGATATTTGCAAGTTGGATAAGCATGATTTTATAGTTGTTATGTTGTCCAAATTTTTACTAAATGAATAGTGCCAATCGACACTAAATTAAACAAAGATCTAATGCCATGTCTAAAATGGATAATTATCATCAATAAAGCAATAAACGAATTAAGTTAACCACTGCGATATTGACTCTTCTAGCATGTTGGTGTTCAGACCTAAGTTCAGGCATAGGGTGTCACAAGTCATTTGGACTTCTACATCTTAAGATATTCATAAATCAACACAAGCTGCTCCAATGATAAGGCAATAATAAGTCATCAAGTTCAAGCTATAATCCGATTATGTTAAATGCAACATGAAGACTTTGGTTTCTTCTACAAATTGTAGGTATGTGCCTTAGGTTTTGTCTCTAATTAGAATCACACCATTTGATGGTCTAAAGGCTGAGATATGGTCAAATTACTAAAACTAATTCATGTGAACCCTTGATATAATTCTACTAAGCTCAACTTTTTTGGCATATATACTCATTTCCATTCAAAAACCATATCAAACTAACATTCCAATAACCATTTCATGTCCAATTCATTATATGTACATGCTTAAATATGCCTTACACATGCAATTCAATTAAATGAATTCCTATGCCTTATAATTGGCCAAAACTCTTCTCCTTGCCTCACACTTTCTCTTTTCCTTTATCCTTGCTTGACTCTCCAACTAATTACACCATAAACACATCCATAAATTCCATTTTCTAACTTCAATCTTTGCCCTAATAAATTCATCAATAAAGAGATGAAGATAAAACACATATATACTTAAACTTACCTTAGTTGTACTTAATGAACTTACCTTAGTTATACTTAAAACTTATCTTGATCCCTTTACCCCTTAGTATGCAATTAAGTGTGTGAAAATAAAGTGGAAAAATGAATGAGATTGTGAAATTTTTAGTTAAGTGAGGCCGACTACTACCTCTCTCCTGACATAGATGCTTTTAGCCAATTCTAAAATGCATAAACATCTAAATTTTATTCGTCACATGTTAAGTAAATTTCACATTTGATCCTCTTTTTTCTTTTTGTTTAACACATTGGCATATACTATCATCAATTAATTTCATTCTAATCCATATTTCATGTATAATTATGCATGACTATGCCAAAATGAATAAATTACTAATTTACCCTGTCTATACAAATTAATTACCATTATGCCCTTTACCATACTTAAATGCTCTTAACTCTTTATGCAAACTTCTTAATACTCTCTAAACATGTTAAAATGCTATTAGGGCACATATTTGAGGCCTTACAAGTCAGTCCATTTGAATTTTAGACTACTAATTTATCTAAAGCTGGAACTAAAGTTGAGGTTTAACTCACTTCGAATTAATTTTTTTCAGTTTTAATTTTTTGCTGATCATTTTTCAAATTATTATTATGTCAGGTCACTTTTTTTAGAAGATTTTAGATTAGGGTTTAGATCACAAGTAGAATAAAAAAAAGTACCAAATCAAAAGCAATTTGATATATTTGATTTGGCTTAATCAATTCAAATTTGAAATAAAAATTTGGCTATATAGATTCAGTTTTCAATATACAAAAAGCAATTAAAATTGAATTGGTTAAACTATTAGTAAAATTATGTCATTTTTGTAGCCTTATATATATTTATTTATGTAAAAATCCTTAACCATGTTATTTTTTTTTTGTATTTGTGTGTCAAGTTGAGTCATCAATCTCAAATATAGAACCTATTTTGAACATGTTAAAAAAAATTCTTAACAATAAGGGCTATTTTTCTCACGACACACCTTGAATGAAAGCTCGAAAATAACTTTCATGAGAGGGGAATAACTAACGAGAATGATGTTGGAGCTAGGAGGTAGATGATGACATGCATAAAATGAGAGAGAGAGGCGACATATCGGGGGATGATATATATATATATAGAGTAAAATTAAATAAGATATAAAATAAAATTTAATTAAAAATAATTGAGTCAACCGTTCAGATTGGATTATGAGTATTTTCGGGTGGATTTTTTTTATTTTGACTAGGTTTGGTCCTAAAAATTTTCGGTCATTTGAATTTTTTCTAGATTCAAATTAAGATCACTATTTTTAAATGGATTTGAATAGTCTAAAAAATTGCCAAGTCTAAATTTATCCAATAAAATTAATTAGTTAATTGAAGCAACAAAATTATTTTTTTTCAACTAAAATGGATTAGTTAATTGAAGTTAGGGTAAAAAAACCAAAATTTTGATTAATCGAAAAGCCGGATTAATTTTTAGGTTAATCAAATTAAAAATTAAAATTTATGGTTTTGACTTTTAAATCCCTAAAGTTAATCATTGACTAACGGTTAACCGATCTATATATATTTTATATATTATATTTTAAATTTTACACTTAAATGTTTTAATATTTTTAGAATTTATAAATATTATGATTTATAACTTTCTAAAATATTATTATAATACATATTTTTAGTAAATAAATATTAAAATTATCTGTTTATTACTATTAATTATTTATTTATTATATGTCTATAATTAGCACTATTTTGTTAGTTTCATATTGAATATATTTAATTCTTATAATTAATTATGAATTTTTTTCTTTTAATGGATATTATAATTAACTTGTATTTTTTCATTTTTAAAGCATTTTAATTGTTAAAAATAATATTATAAATTGCATAATTTATTAAATTTGCATGTTAAATTTTTTAGTGGTTAATCAATAAATCAATCTGAAAAAATTATTAAAAATTAAAATCAATATAGTGGTTAACCTCAATTGATGGACTGATTAATAAAATTTTTAATGGATCGATTAATAAAATTATTAATGAACTAGTTAATCAGTCTATGCTCACCCTAACTGAAGCAACAAATTTAATTCAAGAAAAGCTTTTTCTTTAATTCTTTATACGACTGAAAGATATAGGCATAGTAAAATTAGGAAAGAGATAATTGTATCAAATAGCCCTTTTCTAGGTCAATTTTCGAAAATACCCTCTTCTTGTAATCAAACTTTATAAATAACTTAAAGCATATGTAAAGTATATATAAATTACATAAAACCCCAAAACAATCAATAAGTGAATAAATATATACTAAATGAATTAAATAAAGAATATATAGATTAACTAAAAATTTTAAAAAAATAGACAATATAAAGATGACAAATAGAAAAATAATACAAGAAATTAAAGTACAACTAAGTCCAAATGCAGATAAAATAAAAAACTTATTAAGTAAAATAGAAAAATATAGAAGATTTAGAATTAGTTAAATATTGAATATTAAGTGAATTAAATTTAGAAAATCAAGTTCTAAATACACTAAATCAAATAGAAAACTATTTAAAATATATAGCAAGTAAAATGGGATATAATAGATAAATTAAATGGAAGAAATAAGAAATATAAATAGATATACATATACATATGATGAACAATTTTATCAGTTAAATAATAATTTAAAATTTTAAATCAAAATATTAGAAAAATGAATAATAAGCCATATAGTTTTACAAATATTTGATATGGAGACAATAAAATTTACAATCTAACATATTTAAAAAACCTAAATAAGAAAATACTAAAAATAAAATGGATAAAATATTTAATATGTTAACAGAAATAAAAAATGAAGTTGGAGAATTAAAAATAGAGTAAAAAAATAGAAAAAGGAAAAGAAAAACTAAAATAACATACCTAAGAAAGAGTAACTATAAAAAGCCATATGTTAACCTTCGAAGAAGAATTAAAGTTATATGAAAATAATGAAATAAATAAAGATGACATGTTAAATTTAAAATATGGTTTAGAAATTTTAAAAATGAATGTTAATCCAACATCAACTCAAACTAAAGTAAAAATAAGAGAATATTCTGGAACAATAAATGAAATCGAAGAAGAAGTAATAATAAAAGGAAGTATAGGTATAAGGGAATATGAAAAATATAAAAGAAAAACTCCTAGGCAAAGACCAATGTATAATAATTTCAAATTTACAATAAAACAACTGAGACGGAACTTGTATATCCAAAAGGAATATTATTAGATATAGATTGTGTAGAAGATATACAAAAATGAAATTGAAAAATGGATAAAAATGAATAATTTATCGATACTATTATATGGATACGATATACAAAGAGCATGTAATTTTTTAATTGGAACATTGATAGGAAATGTAGAAAAATAGTGGAATGCTATTAGAATAGAAGATAGACAAACTATAAAATATGGATTAAATAAGGAAAACTTTATAGCAATGGATACTATAAAAGATCTTTTGTAAAGATTTGAATTTGCAATAAAAGGAAAATTTATAGGAGATTACTGGTTAGATTCAATAGATTTAGCAAACAAAGTAGGGAAAGAAAATTTATAGAAAATACAAAATCTAATGATATGTAATATGTGTTATTTAAAATAATATACATGTGAATTTAATAAATATTAATATAACATAGCAAAGACAAATATGTTACAAAGACCAAAAATTAACTTATTAAAATAATCCTATATAACTAAATTACCAATCCATAGGGATTAAAATTATTAAATGAAATCAAAAATAATAATCACTACAAGAAAAATCTCAATTTTCGATGAAAAATTACCGACAAAAAATTTCTCGTCTCTAATTACTAACAAAAAAAATTTTTCCATAAGGAAAATTATCGGAAAAAATATGTATTGCAACAGAATAATAAATTTATCGTAAATAATGAAGAAAAATTTTTTGCCAAACTTTATAGAAGGAAATTAGTGACAAAATCGAAAAATACATCATTAAATTGGCACCAATATTACGCGTCTAAAATTATACACAGAATTTACCAATGGAATGTTGATTCCATCGGTAATTTACCTACGAAATTGATATTTTGTAGGAAAATTACCGACGAAATATTTTTTCATCGGTAATTTACCGATGAAATTACCATTTCATAGGTAAATTATCTTCGAAAATTGAATTCTGTAGGAAAATTATGATAGAATGTTTTTTCTAGGTAAATTACCTATAAAAATTGAATTCCGTAACGAAATTACCAACGAAATATTTTTTTTCATTGGTAATTACCTATAGAATGGCGATTTCGTAGGTAAATTACCTACAAAAATTGAATTATATAAGGAAATTACCGACGAAAAAATATTCTGTTAGTAATTTTCCTACGAGATCGCCATTCCATCGATAATTTCGATAATGTCCCTACGAAATTAATAGTTTAATTTATAAATATTTTTTATTTTGATATATTATTGTATATTACTCCAAGATTAATTATAAATTATAAGTATACTCTTAAACAGTTTCTTATAATAGCTGAACAATTCTTATTTTATGAACTAGCCATTAGGATTATAAAGTTTGTCTTTTTGTTCATCACAATGGTTTTTTTACAAGGTCACAGCTACTAATTATTTATTTTTCTTCTAACTATGATCTACAGATGTCGAGTTAATTAGCTTGTTAAGCTAACTAACTAAGTTTATTAAATTAAGTAGAAATCAACAATGACTATTCAAAATCAAATTAAGTGACTATTTAGACTATTTCTTCAAGATTAAGAAAGTCACGTATTAATAACTATATTATTTTATTAATTGGCCATTTAAAAAAATACGTACTACTTGATTTGAAAATTGCATTATAAAAGCAAGAGTATAATTGAAATAAAATGTATATATATTATTTCCCCTAAATGAATGCTAAATTAGGAAAAAAATATTTTTTTTCAAATAGACCCATATTTGGAAAATGGATCATATATTAATATTAGAGTTTGAATTTTTTTTTTGAGATAAATATTTGAAAATTAATTTTAAATTTTTTTATTAAAAAATGTTTATTAAGCAAAAATTTTATTTAAAAAAATAATTTTTTTAATGAAGCAGATGGAATTTAAGCAAATAAATTTTATTATATCATATGTTTGACTTTTTGGTTCAACAAATAAAGACATAAAGAAAATTAATTTTTTTTTTAAAGTTTGATAGAAATGAAAGAATTTTAGCCACCAAAGAAGGAATTTACTTTTTGCAAGTTCATTGTTAAATCGATTAAAGAAAAAATATTAAAAAAGAGACATGAAGTTGACAAAATTTTTTAGTTATATATATCAGTGATGATTTACAATTGAAAATAACCTATTATCAACATTAGTTTGTCAATGTGCACATGTTACAAAGTATACCCATTATCATTGAATTTAATAGAGAAAATTCATTTATCAAAGAAATTAAGATAAATAATACATAGTAGGTACCCATTATGAAAGGACTTGCTGGCTAAACAAAGACTTTCCATGTGTTCCAATTAGCATGGTTTAAATCATTCCTTCATATTTCTTATAAAATTATCTTGTACATGTCAAGTGTTGTACAGTTTGGCTGAAGAAATATTAAGATGTAAAAGATGCCTTCTAAAATAAAATAATACTAAAATTAGAATTAATTTTAGGTTTGAAATTAATTTTTTTAATTTAAATAAAATATGACAGTAAATAAGTAATGAAGTAAAATATGGTAATAAATAATTTTAATTAAAATATATTTTGATAATAAGTAAGAAATTAAAATAAATAGAGAAAAATGATAAAAATAAAAATAAATTAATAATAATAATAATAATAATAATAATAATAATAATATCTTTAGAAACCACCTAGAAGTCTTAGAATTCTCTAGATAAGGCACCGTGGCCAAAATTTTTTTTTTTTTTTAAAAAGAGAAATTAAAGAAAATAGAAAAGAAAAAGAAGGAAAAGGAGGGTGAGAGAGGGGAAGTCGTGAAGGGGAGAAGAAGGAGCGGGGAGAGGATGGCATCGTTGACACCGATTCTTACACCACCACTGCCTCCCACTGTCGGTCACCATTGCATCGCGCTTCACCCATTTTTTATGGTGTTTTAGTTGCGGCATCTCCTCACCTCGTTCTCACTCTCCTGGCCAAAGTCGTTGCTTCTTTTCTTTCTGACAGCTTGCGATGGAAACTAAGGAGACAGCCAGTACCGATGAGTCACCAAGGACAAGGCACTCAGCTCGGTACCTTTCGTCTATCCCTAATCATCGACATCCAGTAATCGAAGGAAGGATGCAATTGGCAATTTTTAGAGTAGATCCCGAACAAACTGTGTGGCAGTTGGACGTGTGATCAACGAAAATGGAACCCTGGGGTTCTAACCTCCATGATGGCAACGTTGATGCAACTCTGGCAAACCTTCAGCGATCCTCCAACGAGGCTGTGATGAGCATAGTAACGGATAAAATTATGCGAAAATGCTGAAATTAGATCCTAAATGGTATGTGACTACCAAATCTGCCTCCCGAAATGATTTGAGTTAATTTAGTAATTTTGTTGAAATTTGTTTTATTTTCTTGGTTTAAATGTTGTTACTTGTGTATTTATTAAGTTATCTTATATGTTTATGATCCTCCTTAAATGTTTTGTATGGTGTCATTTCCCTTTATTTTGCCTTTTTGAAGATTTTATGATTGTTCTCATCTTGGAAATTTTTTTTATCCATATCATTGTTTGAATTCAATTATTACTTAGTTATGTTTTATCTATTATAGATTATGCTAGCTTTTGAGTCCATTTCTCACTAGCTTTTATTTTTTATTTATTTTTTATTAAGATTATTTCTTTAATTTTGCAGAAATTTTACTTTA